>CM028135.1:1081182500-1081192500 GCA_016271365.2 Neoceratodus forsteri
ACATCTGAGCAGTGTGCATTTTGGCACACACCTATCAAATATGTACTCTGTAATGCCGCCATAGATCTTAAAAGTAAGCATTTTTACCTGTGTTCATTTTTTGTAAAATTTGTTCTTCACTCAGCCTGAGCTTAAATCAGCCGCCACAGGAAGCATATCTAGGTTGAAAATGTGCGTCAGGCATGAGCGCAGTCTCAAAGTGCAATTTGTTTACCATGCAGAGTGTGAAATGATGTTGTCCCTGTAAATTCTTCTATACTGAACCATTTATGGTGTTTACAAACAAGAACCGAGCAGTGAGGGTATCACAACTTACATATTTAAACCGGAGCCAAAATCCCGCAATAGTCAGATACAAGTTGGTAAAGAAACAGTGAAAAAAAAATACAAGAAGTAGTATCACTTAGGCTATTACAGCAATTTAAAGTTAATGGATGTAGCAGCAGGGGATGCAATATATTACAAAATTAAGTGCACTGTGCGTATATGGAAGGGAGGGGTGGAGGACTATACAGTAAGTTTACAAAGAGGGAGAAAGGGAGATGGGGGTAGTAGTGGGTACAGTAAAGGATGCAAATTGGTGACACAGCAACTAGTGTCCGTGGAAGGGGAGGGAGCAGCATAAAGAGGTTGCAAGGAATACACAATTTACGTTAGGGGTGGTGGGGAAGTAAAGGGGCTGTCGGGAGGACGAGTGGAGAAAAGGAGGCGAGGAGAGAGTAGTGGAGCAGAGGAGGGGGTCAGGTGCTGTTGCAGGAGGGGGAAATGAAGTCCAGAAGGAGAGAGGATGGAGAGAGAAGGGGGGGCAGAGCAGATGGATAAGGGAAGGGAGTTCCAGAGTTTAGGAAAGTGGTAGGAGAAAGCTGCCTGGCCAGCAGTGGTTGTCCTAGTGTGGGAACAAGGGACCGATAGCTAGAGTTGCAAATGGTGTAGGTTGGGGGGGGGGGGGTAGAGGTGAGTTAAAAGGGAAGGGAACCAAGCCAGTATCTGGTGACAAAGGAAGAACAATGGGCGAGGCATCTGGCTTCAAGGGACGGGAAGGAGAAAGAGGTACAAAGGTCACAGTGGCGGGTGCAGGGCGGACAGTCTAGAGCAAAAAAACAGAAGAAGCGAAAGAGGGTGTCCAGTCTAGCCAGGGTGGACTTGGGGAGCTGCACTGTAGATTGTCACCATAGTCGAAAATCGGGAGAATCATTTTCTGGACAATGGCTCAGCGGTCTGGCAAGGTGATGCAACCACGGTTTCTGTACAGGGCACCTAGTTTGGGGTGCAGTTTTGTTTCAAGGATGGCGTTCATATGCCCAGAAATGTTAAGGTGCTGGTCAAGCCAGACTCTGTGGTACTTGAAAGAGGCAACATCCATGATCATAGTCCTGTCCAGGGTGTGGAAGGAAGGGGGAGCAATAAGCTTAGAGAGCCTCTGCCTCGTGCCAAAGGTCACCGAGACCATCTTCTTGGCATTGAGGGACAGGTGATTCGAGTGGAACCAGAGCTGCACTTTGTCGAAGTCCAGCTGGAGTCTGGTCATCACATCAGAGGGGGGAGGAGCCAGAGGCAAAAAGAACTATGTTGTCTGCGTATGTATGTATAGATGCAGAGATGCAGGCAGCAGGGAGGTCATTTAGGAAGACTGAAAAAAGAATATCAGGCTGAGGATGGAACCTTGTGGGACGCCGGTGCTGATGGGGGAGGGAGTTACCACTTAACTGACAGAGTCCTACCACAAGATAGGAACAGAACCAGTTAAGAGGCATAAATGGAAAGCCCTACTGCTGCAAGCTGGTGGAGGAGAAGGGGGTGGGCTATGGTGTTGAAGGCTTTGGCAAAATTGACAAAGATGGCAGAGGTGACATGGCCCTGATCCATGCTTGAGAGAATGGAGTCAATAAGCTGGAGGAGGGAGGTTGAAGTGGAGTGAGATTTGTGAAAGCCAGACTGAAAAGGGGTGAAAACGGAGGAAGAGTCAAGGAAGGGGGAAAGCTGAGACAGCACTAAGTGCTCTTGAAGTTTGGCAAGGATGGGGAGCAGGGGGATGGGGAGGAAGTTGCCTGGCCTGGAGGAGTCACCTTCTTTGGGAAGAGGTATGACTGTGGCATGTTTCCAGGCATCGACAACAGGCAAGGGAGAAGGAGAGGTTTGGAAGTAGGTAAGTGGGAAGGCCATGGTGGGGACAGAAAGATGGAAGAGTTTAGGGCCGAGTCCACTGGGACTCTTGCTCTTCTGAGGGTTGAGGGCTAGGAGAGGCTTGACGGTGTCAGCAGGTGAGATGGGAGGGAAGGAGAAAAGGAGAGGTGGGAGGACAAGACATGGAGTGCGTGGAGAGGGAGAGGACAGGGGAGAGAAGAGAGAAGGGAGGAAGCCATGTGGTGCCCAGAGGGTACAATGGGCAAACACAAGGGTAAACAAAGTGGGAGATCAATTGGAGCAGACAATCAGGAGCAGCTGAGAGAAGAGTCCAACGACTGGAGGGTGGTCAAGCACCGGGGGACGACAGGGGCAGTGCAGGGATATAAGTCACAGGAAGGGGAGGCTGGAGTAGCTCCGAGAATGGAGAAAGACTATAGGAACAGATTCTCCATTTTTTTTTTTTTTAATTTCATTTTTATTAGTTTTCCACAAACGAAACACATATAGCATACATCAATAACAGTGCAATCACACCGTAACACTGATTTCTGGTCATATATACTATTACATATTGATATCAATTTAGTCCATTCTCTACTATTACTAAATATAGGCTTATAAGTATTTTCCACAGATGTTTCTTCAAGACAAGGTCAGGCCATAGTTAATTTGTTAGCACAAGAACAGATTCTCCATTTTGTCTAGCCGGGGGTTACAAGGTAAGACAGGAGGCCGTAAGGAAGGCTAAGGGTTAAAACAGTGAGGTGACAGATGGCATCCCTACAGTGACACGTAGTTACTCTTTGCTATCTAGGAATTATACTGCGGAACAATAACAACCACCCGTACACAGATAATTATACCCCCTACTTAAGCAACTAGCAGTCGACATATCCCAGTGGTCAAGTTTACCATTACCCATGTATGCGCGTATCCAAGCAGTAAAGATGAATATTCTTTATATATCTTTCAGTGTGCCCCCTGTATTACTTGGTAATAGGTGGTTTAGTGACCAAGAGGCTGTACTTTTTAAATTCATGTGGGCAAATAAGAGACCCCAAGTTAAGAGATCAATAATGCTGACATGTGGCCGGCCAGGTGGCACTGATGATTGAGGTGCTGGACGCCACACCTCACACCACGCTGGCGACCCATGTTCATGGAAAGAGCGTGGGTCACCGGGGGAGGAAAAGGATCGAGCATCTCAGTGACTGCTCTCCTTCTCCGGGGGAGGGTTCAGCTGTCGGTGCACGCCTGGCTCCTAGCAGAGGCTGGGGGTGGCACATCGACACTGTCTGTGGGTTGGAGGGGGGGGGCAGACGCCCGACTGTGCATGCATGGGAGCATGCACGTTACCAACGCTGGCATCACTGCACCCTCCGTCTCCGTGGGGTGAACACTGGAGATGAAAATCTGTTCCAGCTGGATGACACAGCATGCCTCGCAGGTCCCGCCCCGACTAGCTACGATGCCGGCCACACTGGTGGGAGTTGGGAAGCCCTACCAGCCCACCGTGGGAGGGGGCTCTGGGGGTATCGGTCGGTGTTGGCTGGTGGACGTCAGGGGACAGGACTGGGTGCTCCCTCCTGAGGTAGATGCCGGGAGCAAAAAGCGGTAAAAAAATACGAACAAAAAATAAATAAATAATGTTGACATGTAAACAGTGGGAAGGGAGAGCGATCCCAGATTTATAGGTATATTGGATAGCCACACAAGTTAAATGGGCCCTACTATGGGGTCTGGTTCCACTTCAGGCACACTGGAGGACAATGCAACAAAACTTGATGCAGGATAGGACCATCCAATCTATATTATTTGACACACCACGAGACAGGTCTCATATTCCTGCCCTCTATACAACATCAAATGGTCACCTTGCAGGCATGGGACCGCTTTAGTAGATATCCCAAGCTACTAACGTGGGGTGGAGATGTAGATGGTTTACGAGAACTAAGACATTCCCACCAGGACTTACAGATATGTGGTATAGGAGGCAAGAGAGAGGGGCCCGGCGCTTTCCGGCCCAATTAATAAGAGGAGACTCGCTAATGCCTTTTGAGGAATGTTGTGCATCCTTCAGATGGATGCAGACAGATATGTTACATTACGTTCAAACTAGAACAAGCACAGTTAAGACTACACCAGAGGGTAACAATACAGTTCCCAACAGAAATTTCATTTGGGGCACTACTTACAGTCTCATCTCCCAAAGGAGTGCTTTCCCAAATTTATACATTTCTAGAAGCACATAAATATGAGGCAGCCAGACCACTCGTGGAGAGATGGGAGGGAGAAGCAGGTTTTCATCTCTCATGGAAGGAGTGATTGAAGATGGCAGGGCTCTGTACATGTCACTTCTTCCCCGATATGGAAGGAACACACGTGAAGGGTGATATCTAGGTACTTCTTAACCCCCTGTATACAAGCTAAGTGGTCTCAAATTACCACATCAACTTGCAGGAGGGGCAGTGGTGAGACACAAACCTCTCACTGTCAGGTTTTTTTATGTCCAACATTGAGGGTTTTTCATAGAGAAGTGACGAAGGAACTTGAGTCGCTATTCCAGATTACAGGGCATTTAAGGGTCCATCATTTTGTCCTGGGTTTGCCACTTCTGGAAATCAGAGGAGCCACGGCAAAATATTTCTGGTATATATGTGTGGCAGCCATGAATAAAGTGATGACACGTAGGTGGCTAAAATCTGACCCATCAACTGTATCAGAATGGAAACAAATTACATTAGACGTACAAGAGATGGAGAGAATGACCTATAAGGTACAAAACAGAACAGAGACATTTACAGAACGATGGCCTAGATGGATCCTGTTAGTGGTAACTTAGTAAAGGGGACTGATACAAACAAATAGGAGATACTTCTGAATTAATGTCTATTTTAGGAAGAGTGGGAGGGATAACAAGGTTTAAAAATTGGACAGGTCAAACAATACTCATAAGTCCAATTTGGTTCAAGATGAAATATATTGTTGTTTTCCTCTAAATGCTAAAGTTTTAAATACTTCTACAGAAGGGAACCCAGTTTTTACCAGAGAGCCTATCATGTATTGATAAACCTGAAGATATAATACTGCACCCTCAAGAGATGTGTAGAGCTTTGCCTAGTTAGTTGATAAGTTGTTTTAATGTTTTACTATGCCTGAAAATTCACGTCAGAAACCTTAATATGTGACTTATGTTCACCTACAATATGTGCTTCTATAAATATGTGCTACATTGTATGTTGAAAAATATACCTACAATTAATCAAATCGAATCAACTTTGTTTCTAAAAAGGCACGATTCCAAAGATCATCGCGTCTATTACAATACATAAAAACGCAGATAAAACCAGCAGTCGTCACATTATGGTCAGTTATATATCACCAAAGGCAAGCTCAAATAAATATGTTTTTAAAGCTGTTTTGAAGCTCTCCACTGTCAAGCACTCTCTTATCCAACAAGGTGGAGAGTTCCACAGGGCAGGGGTCGCAAACTTAAATGCCCGTGACGCAGATGTCTTCGAACGAACCCTGGGAACCTCTAGCAATCACTCGTCTCGGCCAAGTGGAACGATCGGAGGGGGCAGTAGGGACACAGAAGATCTTGCAGGTAGCTTGGACCCTGTCAGTGTAGGGCATTATAGGTCAGCAAGCCAACCTTGAAGGTAATCCGCCACTGAACTGGCAGCCAGTGCAATTCGTGCAGCACAGGAGTAATATGACTCGACCGAAACAGATCAGTCAACAACCTGGCCACTGTGTTCTGCAACAGCTGCAGGCACCAGATATTAGCCCCCAGAACCCCTAGGTACAGGGAGTTACAGAAATCAAGATGCAAGGTCACAAAGGCGTGGGCCAATGTTGGAAGGTCGCCAGATGGAACAAGGTGCTTAATCCGGGCGATATTCCTCAGATGGTAAAAGAGGAACTTACGACGGCTGACACCTGTGAACGAAGCGCCAGATCATAATCAAATATAACACCCAGGTCCCAAGATTGGCTTGAGGTCAGTAGCTGGCTATCCCTAAGCCAAAGCCCAGAGGGACAACCAGCCACTGACCTCTCTATCCTGTGACCCAGATCCACCACCAGCACCTTGGTCTTGTCAGGATTCAACATCAGCCAGCTGGCATTCATCCAGTCCTGTATCTCGGTGAGGCAGTTGTTAAACACCTGAGACCTATCCTGGTCAGGACAATCTGTATAAAAAAAGCAGAAAGTATAAAAATAACAGTGAGGTGGAGGAGACAAGAGGTAGCCCAGAAGACAACATATGTGACGTGGAGCCTTTGGAAACGAGTCTATGACTCAAAGGCTTGTACTTCAGATTTCCTAAATAAATAAAATAAATAAAGGACAAGTAAAGCTGGGTATCATCTGCACAGCAGTGAAACCCAAACCCATACTTCCTTACAGTGTCCCTCAGCGGCAGCATATACACCACAAACAACATGGGGAACAGCACAGAGCCCTGCAGCACCCCACATGGCAGAGAGAATGACTGAGGAATAAATCCCCGACATCACCCTCTGAGACCTGCCAGAGAGGAACGAATGGAACCACCTGAGGAGCGTCCCAGACAGGCCACAGATGAACTGCAAACGCCCCAGCAGCACCCCATGGTCCATGGTGTCAAACGCTGTTACGAGAGCAAGGAGGACCAAGACGGAGAGGGTCCTCTGATCTCTCACAATCAGGTCGTCAATGAGTACCCAAACAAGGGCAGTCTCAGTGCTATACCTCTTCAGAAACCCAGACTGGAGAGGATCACAGATATCATGGATGGTAAGATGATTTCCAGTTGCAGCACAACCACTTTCTCAATAACTGTCCCTACAAATGGGAGGTTAGAGACTGGTCTGTAGTTAGCAGGGCAATCCGGGTCGAGAGAAGTTTTCTTAAGGAGGGGCATCACCACTGCCTCCTGCAGGGAGTCCGGAAACTCACCTGACTAACGAGCTCCAGACTATCTCTGCCAAATCCCGGCTGATGACATCAACATGCCTAATTAAAAGGTGCTGGGCCTGGGTCTAAACTACAGCAGGTCAGCTGCATACTCCTGACAATCTGCATGACATCTATGATGTCCAACCAGTCAAAGTCCATCCAACAAAACCGAGGAGTGGCAACCTCACACTGAAAGTATAAGCGAGAAAGTATAAAAAAAAAACAGTGAGGTGGAGGAGACGAGTGGTAGCCCAGAAGACAACATAAGCAATAGGGAAGAGAAGGTGGATGGCGGAGCAGCAGCACTGGAGGAGAGAGGAAGGGGCAGGTAGAGAATGGGCAGTGGAATGCAGCAGACAGCCCATGCAAGGAAAGTATGGGGTGGTGGTGCAAGGAAGGGGAAAAGCAAAGATCAGTGGGGTCATGGGGAGCCAGTGTTAAGACAGAGGGTGGGGTAACATTTATAGGAAGGGGGAAGAGGAGCAGATGGAGGATGGTATGAGGGTAGAATCAGACCTACTGTGCAGGGGTGTTAGAGGGGAGAGGATGGGGCAAACAATAGGGAACAATCAAGGTTCAGGGAAGGCACAGGGGTCCATAGGCAAGGAGGAAGGAGAGAGGGATCGAATCGGGGCAGAGGAACAGCAGGCAACAGAAGGTGAAAAGATAAAAGAGGGAAGGTCATCATTCTGGGGTATTCTATACCATGGGTGTAAGATGTGGGAGGAAGGGCGCCGAGAAAAAGCAGCATTTGGCAGAGTGTATGCTGTATGACAGCAGGTAGAGGGACAGCATATTAACAGGTGTGTGGGGAGGTAGCGGGAAAAAAAAACAAACAAAAAAAAAAACACATTGTGGTGCACCTTGGCACGGACGACCTGGAGGGAAGAAGGGTAGAAGAGGTGCAGCATAGCTTCAAGGATGTGGGAAAACTATGCAGCATAGGAGGAAGGTCAGTCGCCTTCTCTCAAATTCTCCCAGCACCAAGAGCAAATACAAACAGGAAGCAGAGAATCACAGACTTTAATAAATGGCTGGGGGAATGGTGTGGGACCATGGGGTATGTATTGGTGGTTGAGGTGGGGCAACAAATGGAGAACACAGACCTGTAAGCACTAGATAGGTTGCACCACAGCAGGGAAGGCTTGTAGGTTCTGAAGCAGAAGTTGGTGGAGTTTATTCAAGAGAATTATAATTTAAACTAGGTAAGGGGGGCAAGGGTGGGCAGTCACCAGCAGAGGGGTCCCTGGACCTTCCCTCACTGCAAGGCAGGAGCCAAATTCAAATAGGGAAGGGGATGGAGGCGAGGGTAAAGGCGCAGGGGGGATAGGGTCACAATGGAGGGTGGTATCATTGAATGCTAGAAGCCTGGGGAACAAGACAGCAGAGTTGCAGGCACTGATGGTGGAAAGGGAGGTGGACATAGCTGCCATCACCGAGACATGGGCACCCAGTACCATGACTGGGACCTGGCTACCCCAGAATTCAAGCTTACTAGAGGGACAGACAAAAAGAGAAAAGGAGGGGGGGCTGGCCATCTATGTTAGGGAATGGATAATGTGAAAGAAGGAGGAGGGGGAGGAAGGCAGGGCAGAGGCCATATGAGTGCAACTACACAAACCAAGGGGTAAAAAGATTAGATTGGGGGTTGTATATAGGCCTCCAACTCAAATGAAGGAGACTGATAGAGAGCTGGGAGAACAGTTAAGGAGGCTTAGTGACAAAGGGAGCACCGTAGTGGTTGGGGACTTTAATCTGCCAGGGGTGGACTGGAACATCGCAGCTACCTAATGAGCCAGGGAGCAGATCCTAGTCCTGGAAGCCTTCCAGGACAGCTTTCTGACACAGAAGGTAACAGAGCCAACTAGGGAGGGAACATTCTGGACCTGGTGCTGGTGGATGGTGAGCAAGTCAAAGATTTTGGGGTGGAGGATCCCCTGGAGGGAAGCAACCACAGCACAGTGTGGTTCTCAGTCAATCTAGGAAAGGAAGCAACCACTACAAAGACTAAGGTCCTGGACTTCAAGAGGGCAGACTTTGGCAGGATGGGTAGTATACAGGAAGAGCACATAGCTAGCATCCATCCGAACATTTACACTGAACAAAAATGGGCAATCATCAAGCTGAGACTGGCTGAGGCCACCAGTGCATGTGTAAAGAGCCAGAGTAAAAAAACAGGACCAAGAAGCCGAGCTGGATGACCAGGGAGGCAGGGGAGAGAGTAAGGGGAAAAACAGGGCTGCCTTTCAAATTTATAAAAGATCCAACAGAGAAGAAGACAGGAGGAATACATGAGGAAATCCAGGGAGGTGAGTAGAACAGTGAAGGCAACCAAGGCGTCAACAGAGCTGAGGCTAGTGCAGGGGATCAGCGAAGGGGAAAATTATTTCTTCAGGTATATATGGGAGAAGAGGAAGAGGAAGGATCAGATTGTTAGGATCAAGATTGGCTGTGGTTGGGCAGAAAAGGGGGCAGAGCAGGCAGAAGTACTCAACTAGTACTTCTATTCAGTATTCATCAGGGAGCAGGAAGGGCCCGCACCTTTGGAGAAGGGTGGGGTGGGAGGTCATGGATGGGGAGATGACAGTGGGAAGGGTGTTGGAGGGCCTTAAGTCCCTGAGGGTAGATAAGGCACCTGGGCCAGACACGAGTTCATCCTAGAGTCCTGAGAGAGTTGGCAGAAGTCCTGGTGGGGTTGCTTGTGGACCTGTTCAACACCTCTCTGGATACGGGGTGCATGCCCAGGGACTGGAGTGGGGCACATGTGGTGCCTCTCCATAAGAGTGGGCCCAGGGATGAACCAGGGAACTATAGACCAGTGAGCCTTACTGCAATTGTAGGAAAGCTAATGGAGACTATCCTCAAGGAAAGGCTTGAACATTTCTGGAGGATAATGGTCTCCAGGACAGCAAACAGCATGGATTTGTTT